>PVKZ01000939.1:0-40018 GCA_004027375.1 Macroglossus sobrinus
CCTTCCTTCCTTCCTTCCTTCCTTCCTTCCTTCCTTCCTTCCTTCCT
The DNA here is from genome assembly GCA_004027375.1 of Macroglossus sobrinus. Lineage (NCBI taxonomy): Eukaryota > Metazoa > Chordata > Mammalia > Chiroptera > Pteropodidae > Macroglossus > Macroglossus sobrinus. The sequence continues at coordinate 48 of PVKZ01000939.1, forward strand.
TCCTTCCTTGCTTTCTAGCTTCCTTCCTTCCTTTCTTCCTTCCTTTCTTCCTTTTTTACTTCCTTCTATTACCAATTTTTGATACTTGCTTTGCAGACATTAATGGATTAAATTAAATTAGTCACTCTTCTTATACATCTGTCCGATGTAATGCAGAAAAATTAATAAAATACAGTATCTAAATAGACAGCATCCTATCCTTTAAATTTAGACGGCAGTAGCATTCTCACATCCTGTAGTGGCAACCCAAAATATCACTAGACATTACCCAATGTCCCCTGGGGGTCAAAAATTATCCCCACTTGAGAACCACTACTAAACATTATTCTGGCTTCTTTCAGCACAGATGGATTTTGCCTGTTTTTGAATTTTACATAAGTAGAATCAGAGGGTATTCATTTTGTTCTGTCTACTCAGCCCATCACTGCTAGTAGAGTAGATATTTAACCACTGCTGTAAAATTGATCTGTGTCCTTGCATGTAGATGTTAATTTATTTTTAATTGATGTAGCATTCCACTGCATAAATATACTATAATTTATTTAATAGAATCTCTTGCTGATTGACATTTGGGTGTTTCTAAATTTGACTATTATGAATAAGCTAATATGACCATTTTTGTACACATCATTCTGTGGATATGCACTCATTTCTGTTGATGTTCTGTTGATGTTGGTGTTCATTACAATTAAGAACTTCTGTTATGAAAAGTCATCACTGAGAGAGTGAAAAGGCAAGGTATGCTCTGAGAGAAAATATTTTAGTACATATTTTCATCAAGGAGCTCATATCCAAATATATAGGGAGAGCTTCTATAAATCTGTAAGAAAAAGACAAACTGGAAAATGAGCAAAATACTTGTACAGGCTCTTGATAAAAGAGTATCTAAAATGACCAATAAGCATAAGAAAAGATGTTTAACTCAATTATCAAAAGATATGTAAGTTAAAGCAATAACTAGATAACCCTTATGAAGCCACCAAAATGGTTAAAATTAGAGACTGACATTACGGAGTATAGAAAGAATATGAAACAACTGGATCTTTTACATTTTTTACCCTGTGGAACACTTTCATTCTGAAACATTTATAAATGCTCTGGCTGATTGAACATTTGGGTCATTTCTATTATTTTCTCCATAAACAATGCAGTGATAAACATTCCTTTACTTTCATATTTGCACTCCATGTGAAAAGTGGTTCTAAATTTCGAAAATACCCAGTTTCACTATGACTTGTAGGAGCTCTTAATACATCATAGAGATTAACTCTTTTTTATGTTATATATGTTGAATATTTTTCTTTCTGTATCATTTCATTATGACTATAAGTTCTTGTGATATACAGAACTTTTAAATTTTATTGTCAAATCTATCAATTTTTTTATGAATCAAGTTTGTATCGTGGTTAGAAAAGCCTTCCCTTATGTCAGGAATATACAAAAATATTTTTCTACTATTATATGTTTTACATAAAATTTAAATTGTTAAATCAATTATAGTTTATTTTTCATTAGGAATTATCCCCTACTATTCATTCCCTGTTGAAGTGAAAATTTCCTTTTTCCATATAATAATTTCTCATATATGTAGGTGCCCTTTTCTTGACTACTAATTTGCTTTTGATCTATTTATAAAGTATTGCATCAATGTCACATTGAAAAATACTTCAATTTTCTTTTATTCTCTTTCTTTTTCGAAATTTCCTGGCTATTCTAAAACATTTACTAATCCAAATAAACTGTGGAATAAATTTGTTGTCTTTTCCACAAAAAACCTCTGAGAATTTGATTGAGGTTAGCATTTATCAAGATGAGCATTTATTAGCATAAAATGTGAGTCATTTTATGTTTTTATGGAATGTTCTTATTTAAAAGTACAGTGTATATTTCCCTTATCTTTTATGTACTTTGACAAAGATTTACAGTTTATTTTATAGATCTCACTCATTTCTTATTTGGTTTATTCCTATGTGTTTATAGTTTTTGCTATTATGAATTTTAATTCTCATTTTTGAAAAATAGTATATAAAATGATATTAATTTTAGTATATTGATATTGTGCCTAGCACTTTACTAAACCATTCCATAACATGATAGTATTTTTTGTCTTTGTACAATTTACTTTTTTCAATTAAAATATTCTTGGAAATATTTGTCTGATTATTTAAAAATATTATTTATTTCAGTTGATATATTGCTTCAATTATTGCCTCCAATAATTGTCAAATTATGACATTCTAGTGGTGTTAGTGGACATTCTTTTATCTTTCTTTCCTTTTGTTACATAAATGGCATTGGTTCTGGTGTTTTACACCAGAGTACACAGAGTTGCATTTTTTTTCTGGGTATAGTTTTATCATGATGAGTAGATTTCCTTCAAGAGTAAAATTACTAAATATTGAATATTATTAATGAGCAATATTTTTCTGCCATTCCATTCAGTGCATCCGTTTTCTGAAGTAAACATGATGTAGGAAGATAGGAAATTCTCTATTCAGATGAACTCAGTTTCTGTTTGCCTCTCATTCTTTTCTAAAATAACTTCTTATTTTGGTGTTTAAATGTATTTTTTAATGTATTTTTTTTAACCAACAGGGCCCCAAAATACAAAGCAAACATTTAATCTGTTGTAACATGGTGCATATACAAAGTAATATATTATGACTTGCTTTACAAAACACAAAGCAACATATGTTGTTATGAGCATTTAAGGAGTTTTCAGGAGTAATTTCAAATATTAAACAGATTTTCACCTTAGAGACACAGTTCAGAACTTAATCTATTTGTAAAATGCAAATCCACTATACCTTTACAAATAAAATGAGTCTCTAATTTTCTATTTTTGAGCTATTTTCCAATAACATGGAATAAGGAACAAGATCATTGGCTTTTCCATTAATTTTATATGATTTGGTTTCCTTAGGTTTCATACAGTTTTCAATTATGCTGATAGCTTATGCTATCATATATTTCTTATATAAATATTTCTAAATTTAACATAATATAATGTTTTGCCCTTATGATTTTTAATCCTATTGTTATCTGTCATCATATTCCTGTTGTAATTGACAAAGTTGTTTATTTTTTTATATATCTCGTTTATTTTCTTTAGCAGGGTTACTATAAATTTGTCCATTTCATTAGTCATTTCAAAATTCCAGCTCGTAGTCTAATTAATCATGCTAACTTTTTTTTTAATGTGGCAAGAACACTTAACCTGAGATGTTAAGTATACAATGCATTCTTGTTAAATACAGGTACAGTTTTGTAAAGCAGATCTCTGGAGCTTATATATTTTACTTAACTGAAAATTTATACATATGATTTAACTATTTCCCAGTGCTTGGTAACCATCATTCCAGTGTTTTATTTATGCATTTGGCTATTTTAGATAACTCATGTAAGTAGAATCATGCAATATTTAACTTTCTGTTTTCAGCTTATTTCACTTAATGTTCTCAAGGTCCATCCATGTGGTCACATATTACAGAAATTTCCTTTTTTACAATATTTTTTTAACTTTTCAATTATAGTTAATATACAATATTATATTAGCTTCTGGTGTACAATGGTTAGACATTTATATAACATATGAAGTGATCACCCAGGTAAATCTAGTACCCGTCTTACACCATACATAGTTATTAGAATACTACCGACTATATTCCCCATGCTATACTCTACATCTGCATGACTTTTCTAACTACCACTTTCTACTTTTTTATCCCTTCCTCTTTTTCACACATCCCTCCAACCCCCGTTTCATCTGGCAACCCTCAAAATGTTCTCTGTATTGATGAGTTTCTGTTTTGTTTGTTCATTTATTTGGTCCTTCAGGTTCCTCATATAAGTGAAGTCATATGACATTTGTCTTTCTCTGACTTATTTCACTTGGCATAATACCCTCTAGGTCCATTTATGTTATTACAGATGGCAAGATTTTATTTTATTTTTAGCCGGGCAATATTTCATTACATATATGTACCACTTCTTTATCCATTCATCTATTGATAGACATTTATATTGCTTCCATATCTTGGCTTTTGTAAATAATGCTGCAATGAACATATCAATATATTTGTCTTCAAATTGGTATTTTGAGTTTCTTTGGATAAATATGCAGAGGTGGAATTGCTGGATCCTTCTTTGTCTCCTGTTATAGCCTATGTTTCAAAGTCTATTTTGTCTGGTATAAGTTTATTCAGCTTTTGTTTTTTCATTTTCATTTACATGAAATATCTTTTTTCATTCTTTTACTTTCAATCTGTGTGTTTTTCTATCTGAAGTGAATTTTTTGTAGGCAGTATATGTAAGGGTCTTGCTTTCCTATTAATTCAGCTACCCTGTGTCTTTTGATTGGAACATTTAATCTGTTTATATTTCAAGTAATTGTCAATAGATAAAGTTATTGCTGTTTTAGTATTTATATTTTTATCTTTTTTCCTTTTTCTTCTAAAGAAGTCCTTTAACATGTCTTGCAATACTGGTTTGGTGGTGATCAATTTAGCTTTTTCTTATCTTGGAGGCTCTTTATGTGTCCTTCAATTCTAAATGATAGCTTTGCTAGATAGATAAATTTTGGTTGTAGGTCCTTGTTTTTCATCATTTTGAGTATTTTGTGCCAGTCCCTTCTGGCCTGCAAAATTTCAGTTGAGAAATCAACTGACAATCTTATGGGACCTCCTTAGGTAATTGCTTTTCTCTTGCTGCTTTTAAGCTTCTCTCTTTGCCTTTAACCTTTGACACTTTAATTATAATGTGTCTCGATATGGGCCTCTTTGGGCTCTTCTTGTTTGGGACTCTCTGGGCTTCCTAGGTTTTTATGTATATTTTCTTTGCCAGCTAAGGGAAATTTTCTGTCATTATTTCTTTAAATAGGTTTTTAACTCCTTGCTCTCTCTCTTCTCCTTCTAGTACCCTATGATACAAATGTTGATACGGTTGATGTTGTTCCAGAAGCCCCTTAAATTAGTCTTTTTTTTTTTTTGGATCTTTTTTCTGTTTACCGTTCTGATTAGATATTTTCTGCTACCTCATTTTCCAATCACTGATTTGATTCTCTGCTTTATTAAATCTACTGTTGATTCCCTCTAATGTATTCTTTCTTTCAATTATTGCATTACTCTTTTCTGCTGGTATTTTTTTTTATGTTTTCTATCTCCATTTTTGTTTCCCATATCTTTGTTGAAATTGAGATCATCACGTATTCTTATAACCAATGTTTTGAACTCTGCATCTAGTAGATTGCTTGTCTCCATTTTGTTTACTCATTTTTCTGGAGCTTTATTCTTTCATTTGGGACATATTTATTTATCTCCTCATTTTGGCTGCCTCCCTGTGTTTGTTTTTATGTATTAAATAAAGCTGCTGTGTCTCCCAGTCTTAGTAGAGTGGCATTATATATTAGATGTTCTATATAGCTCAGTGGTACAGTCTTTCTGGTCACCTGAGCCAGGTGCTCCAGGCGTGTCCCTTGTGTGGGCTATATGTGCCATCCTGTTGTAGTTGAGTCTTGATTGCTGTTGGCACATTGGTGGGAGGGAGTGATCTTCAGGCTGATTGTCATGAAGACTGGCTTAGCTATTGTGGAGGAGCTGTTGTTCAGAGGCTGAACTTACGGAGAAAGATTTGCTTCAGCAGGGCTCTCTGATGCTTGCTAAGTCTGCCCTTAGTGTGTATCATTTGTGGAGATGGTTGTTTGGTGCTGTGGTGTGATCTGAAGTAGCCTACCAGATGTGTTGGTTCTGAGGCCTCTTGAGAGGGGCTCTGGTGCTGGCTAAGCTCAGCTGCTGCCTGTGTCATGCTTGAGGCCACTTGGTATGAGCTAAAAAGTGATCTGCAGATGGTTGCCACTCGTGTGGGCTTGTTGGTGCCTGGGCTGGGGATGAGGGGAACTAAGATGCGAACTAAGGCCAGCTGCCACTAGTGCCAGGTTAGTGACAGCTGGCCTTAGTTTGCATCAGCAAAGGGTTCAGTGCATTCCAAAGTCCATGTGCTTCCTGTTTGGGGTCTGTGAACCTTTGAGAAGTTTTTAAAAAGTCTGCAGCATGAGCCAGGACAGACTATTTGTATCAAAATGCCACTGGAAGTGACCTGGGTGGGCCTGCAAGTTGGGTGGGGTGAGATTTCAGGAAATCACCATGGCAAGGTGAACAGCGTTAGCCAGGCTGACTGAGACTTAGCTATGGTGCCCACCTACATCTGCTCGCTAATTTGGGGGAGAGCTCAACAAAGAAACAATAGCTTCTGCCAGCACTTTGGTCTGGGAAAAAGCTACCCCTCCAGCCCTTGCCTTGAAGCTAGACAATGCATTTCCCCCTCATATGTTTCTGACACTTTCAAGCTGCTGCCTCAGTGCTGGAACTCAGAGCAAATGAGTCTGCCAGCAAATAGATCCATGTGTAGGCACTTTAAGAGGAAGCCTTTGACTCCAGCGGTCCTCTATTTCACTCAGCCACAATCTCTGCAGGTTTTCACAGCCAGAAACCATGGGGACTTCTCTTTCTAGCACTGGAACCCTGGGTTAAAGAGCCTGGTATGGGGCTAGAGCCCTGTACTCCTTAGAGGAGACCTCTACAACTGAGTTTTCCTTTCCAATTTTTAAACACTACATGTGGCAATGGGACCAGCCTGTTCTGTGCCTTTGCCCTTTCTAGAAGTCTTAAGATGGTTTCTTCTGTATGTCCTTATGTTCTGCTAGACTTCAGATGATTCTCAAAGATGGTTGCTCTGTACTTTAGTTGTAATTTTGATGTGGTTGTGAGAGGAGGCAAGCACAACATTTACCTACTCTGCCATCTGACCAGAACAGTATTTTCTTTTTTTCTTTTTAAAAGCTCAGTAATATTCTATTGTTTGTATATACCACATTTTGTTTATCCATTTATCTGTCCATGGACATTTAGGTTGTTTCTACAATGTAGCTATTGTGAATAGTATTGCAATGAACATGCTAGTACTAATATCTTTTTGATATCCTGATTTTTTTATATATATACCCAGAAGTGGAGTTGCTAGATCATATGGTAGTTCATTTAAAAAAATTGTAAAGATCCTCATAATTTTTCATAGTGGCTGCACCATTTTGTATTTCCTCCAACTGTATACAAAGGTTCTAATTTCTTTACATCTTTACCCACATTTATCTTTTCTCTTTTAATAGTTATTCTGACATGTGTAAGGTAATATCTCATTGTGATTTTGATTTGCATTTCCTTGATGGTTAGTGGCAATAAGCATTTTTTTCATATACTTGTTGGCCATTTGTATATCTTTTTTGGAGAAAAGTCTATTCAAAAGTTCAGGTCATTTTTAAATCGGGTTATTAGGGTTTTTTTTGCTGTTATTGAGTTCTAGGAGTTACTTATGTATTTTGGAGATTAACTCACTATTAGAAATATGATTTGTAAATATCTTCTCCCAATCATTTGGGCCTTTCACTCTATTGATTGTTTCCTTTGCAAATTCATTTCCATTGATTGTTTCCTTTGCAAATTCATTTCCATTCCAAATTCATTTTTTGCAGTATTTGAAAAAACAGTTCTACAATTTATATGGAACCACAAAAGACTGTGATTAGCAAAATCAATCCCAAGAAAGAACAAAGCTGAAAGTATAATACTTCCTGATTTTAAAACATAGCTGTAGTAATCAGAAGACTATGGTTTGGTCTAAAGACAGACATAGAGGCCAATGGAACAGAATAGAGAGTATAGAAATAAATCCAGTCATATATGGTCACTTGATCATTGACAAGGGTGACAAGAACACACAAGGAGAAAAGGACAGTCTTTTCAACAAATAGTGTTGAGAAACATAGATATTTACATGTAAAAGAATAAAATTGGACCCTTCTATGATATACAAAAGTCAACTCAAAATTTGCTAAATACTCAAACATAAAACCTGAAACTGTAAAACTCTTAAAAGAAAATATAGAGGAAAACCTTCATGACATTGGTCTTGGCAATGACTTCATGAATTTGACATCAAAAAGTAGATGTGCAACTACATGTTAAGTTTTTTGAGGGTTTTTATTTTAAAATCCACTTTAATAGCATCCACCTAAATTCATTTGATATATTTTATTGCTTTTTGCTTACTTTCTTGAGTTAAAATGCATAATTTATCTTCTATACCTTATCTTTCTAATTAAAGGAGTTAAAGTGTACATTTATTTTTACTGCATACAGCAGTATTTCATCAGTACTAATTTGAAACAGACTACTTTTTAAAATTTGGTTTCTTTAAAAAAATAGAGGATTGATATTTTAAATTTTCTATTTTATGTTAATTTTTAAAATATTTTTTATTGCACCAAAATTAGAGACTGTTAATTTTATGGTTACTATTTGAAAATTTTATTGAGATTTTCTTTTTGGCAAAAGACAACCGACTTTTATAAATACTCTGTAAATTTTAAAAGAATATTTAGGCTACAATTTAAAATTCTAAGAATATTAAGAACGATATTCAAATTTTTGAATCATTTCTTTGTCTTCTTAGCCTGTTGAATTCTGAGGTAAATAAGTTATTGCCTTCTAACATGAATCTTTTTGAAGGGACGGTGATAAATAATTTGTGTTTCTAATACTCTTGCTTTATATATTTTGCTGCTACATTAAAGGAATGTGTTTATAAATACTCATAGTATGACAGCTTTTCCCATTATGATTTACATTTTACCCATTAATTTAAAATAAGGCTTTTTTCTTGACTACTGTGTCATCTAATATAAAAGTGCAATATCAATATGTTTGTTTGCCTTTATCTGTTATATTTTTGCCTTTTATTAGCTTATTTTTATTTTTTCTGCTGTAAACTACATAAACCTGGATTTACTTTCCCTTTTTTTAAAGTGATATCTGAAAGTTTTTAAGCTTAATTTACACTTATTGTAATAACCTTTTTATCTTATGTATCTTAGTTGATTTTTCATTTCATGTTTTTAGGCTTTCTTATTCATTCTTTTCTTGTCTTTTATGAATTTTGCTAAAAAAAACTCTTATTTATTGCATTTTCCCATTTATAATTTGAATTTTTTGTGTCAAATTTGTATTTTCCTAATGTTACCCTTAATTTTTAGAAAACGTGTTTATAGCTATAGATTTTAAGAAATGTGATGCTCATCTACAACTCTTCTATTCTTTGTGTATGATCTTTTTTACATTTCTGAAATTTTTAAAGATCTATTTCATGTTATAAGTGTTCTGAAATGTTACTGTGTAATAACATGGGGGGATTGTCATTGTCACACTCTAATTTATAAAAAATGTTGATTATTATGATTATTCTCACTTTCGTAGACTTCCCAGGATCTCAAAACTACATATATGAGTGTTAAAACTTTTGCTTATTATTCAACCATAACTGTGAAACAACAATTTCAGTCTGAATTTTTCATGCAACAAGCTTTAGAAAATGGGGTCTCTAGAGCAAAAAGAGCAGAGTTGTGAAAATGATTACCTGAATCTTGCCCTGACAACCTCCCTTATTTTGGGAGACAGACATGTAACAGACCTATTCAAATCCAAATATATCAGTGATAAATAGAGATGAACTGGATTCCTAGTCAGCGTAGAAAATAAGGACAGAAAGAAGAGCATGAGGCAAAGAATAATGGAAGGTATGAAAGTGACTGGCATGTTCACACACCAAATAATGATGAAATGAATCTAAAGCCAAAAGGTCATGGGCCTCAGTGACAAGGGAGGCGACTAGAAATAATAATGGATATGTGAATGAGAGGGTAGGGATTATGGATTTTATGCTGTGTGAAATTAAAATAATTGAAAGAGTTTGTTCAAGGGAATGATATGAAAAAGCTTAAGTTTAAGAATGTTACTGAGGTAGTAAGTGGAAGTAGAGATTAGGAAGTCTGAACAAGAGTAATGGTAGAGAACATGAAAGCAGGGTATTTATTTAAAAAACATTTTTGGCACTCGTTTATCAAAACTCAAAAAAATGGATGTGGTTATTATTAGAGATGAACTGGTTAGAGATGTTGCTTAGATTTGCTGTATAAGTGATTGGTAGGTGCTGAGTCATTAACTGAGCTTTAAACAAAGTGGAAAAGCAGGTTTTTTGTGTGTGTAAAATTGTTTTGGAAACAGTAGAATTTAGCAATCAGTTAAATCACTGTACTTTCCCTTACTGGCCCTAGACTTGAATTCAAATTGTAGTACACGCCTTTCTGATTTTTGGACATGATGTACATTCTTAATTATTCTGATTCTTAGTTTTGTTCATGGCAAAATACATAGAGTAATTCCTCTCAAGAGGTTATTATGCAGATTAAAATATAATGTATATTAAATATATTGCTATTTCTATCACAATATAATAATAATAATTATTACTCTTTTTTGTCCATAATATACGTAAAATTTCTGTTGGAGAGCTATATAGATGTTTAGTTTGGTAGGTAATTTAAAATGAGGCTTGTACTAAGAGGAAAGTTTAATACTGGAGAAATAATTTTGTATAGAAGATATCATGGAAGAAACTATAGAAAGACTGTAACAGGAACAAAGATGTTCTGTGGATCAGAGAGCAGATGAAAACTAATGTTAAACCAGCAAGATAAATAATAGTGTATGATAAGAAGGAAAGTCAAAATAGTGCTGCCAGTTAAGCTAAAAGAGAAAGAACTGTCCAAGACAGATATCATAAAGAAATCAAAGCAGGTAAAAAGTGAAAAGTCTATTTGACAATCCAGAGATCAATTTCCTGTATTTTCAGTGGAATGATAAAGGAAAGAAAAATACAGTGCAGGATTCAAGACTATAGGAGGCGTAAAAGTGAAAAAAGTAGGTGTAGATTACACTTGAGGGTCTATGGCAAAGAGGATAAAGAAGTGGAAGTTGAAATACATTGATCATTTTGTTAATTTCTGGGTAGAAAGGACCAACCATATTTGAAGTCTAAGGTGAGGGTGTCAGTCAAGAGGAAAGCTAGGGATTCAGGAGAGTAACAAAAGTATGGTAAAACCACTGAGAAGAATGGGAAAGGCAGTCAGTAAGGAAGTGTTGACTTAACTCATTCACATAAATGATAATGTAGTATGCTCAAACAGAGAAAGGAAAGGTCTGTATCCAAATACAAATTTGAATAAAGTCTCAATGCACATTAGTGCAATGTGTATTTCTTCTAGTTCCTATTAGTGTGCCATGTTATAAGATGCATACATCATTTCTGGGGCCCTCAGAAATATGACAAAAATCATAGGATACTTTTTTATTTCTTTTTAGCTTCTCTCATCATGTCTATGCCTTATCCATCCTGTATCTAAATATCCATGTTTCCAAAACATGTATATTTCACAAAAGAACATATTTCCATTTTTTTGCTTCATACAATATATTATATTGCAAATTCAACCTTTTGGAAAAATGTGAAGGGTCAGTAACTCCTGTAGGTCATAGAAATAGGTTAGAAAACTGACAAGTGAATGTAGCTGAGTTTTCTATCATTCAATACTGACAAATGGGCTAAATAGTAATTACTATCTTTGAGAAAGTTAGGGTTAGCAAATGCAGCATTTAAGAAAATAAACCAAATCACTGTTTTCTTTCATTTGTTTAGTCAGTGACCAAATAGTTACCATATAGGATTAATTTTATTTTCGCAGTTCTCTTACCAAGTAGTATAAAAATTCTAGTAAAAGAAAACAGATATTCATTAAGTACATCGGTGTTTGTAGAATATTTTCCTTTACTTTATTCTAGGTAAACAAAATTATCTTACTGAATAGGATTTGAAGCAATCTAAACTGTGGTTGTGATGTTAGATATTTTTATTATGATTTTATCCTGACTGGTCTCTGTGCTTTTTAATGCTATAGGCAGAACTAATTTGGAGTGTATAAAATTGCATTTACCATTATTGAGCTATAATGTAAAAAGTTTTGATTCAGTAGTCATGTCATATTTGGTCAATAGCCAGCAATTGCCATTAGTGAAAAGTGAAGCACCTATAAGAAGTGCCAAGTCAGTAAGAGAAACAAATCAAAAGGAGATGAAGTGATCCATAATGAGCAGAGAAAAATCAATAAGGTGAAAAAAGAGCTTGCTTTTGAAGAATAGACCTGCTGATGTTTGAACTACATTTGTTCCATGTAAGTGGTCACTCTGAGCAGTAAAGCTTAGCACAAAAATACTTCTTGCTCGCTCTAATTCTCCCTAATGGTGAGCCTGTTCTAAAACTGTATACGTTGATTTTACCTGATAATACACTGAAAAATGTGTGTCTTATCAAAAAAAAATTGTTTTTAAAGAGACTAACTTAATGTAAGGTCTATACTATCTGTATAAAACTCTTTTTCTACAAATAGTAAGTTACATGTGTAATTGTCATTCTAGACTACATCACTCCTACTAACCTAATTCAGATCAAATAAAGAACAGCATGTAAATTCTCAGCCAAGTGTGTAGGTTTGCTTTAGGGTTAACTCAATTCAATGTTCTGCCTTGAAGCATATAGAAAACTTCTCAGAAAAACATCAAAGGAGAATTCATAAATACTTGAAGAGCCAAACTATTTTATGGATCCCAGGAGGATAAATGAGAACTCTGACAGAATGGAGAATGTGACATCTCAAAGGTGTAGGTACAGTTGTCCTGCTACTGTGTTCAACTCCCGTTAAAGAAACTGCCTCAACTTCTCATGAAAAATAGGTTTTTATAATAAATTCATCGCTTTAACTGGAGAATACATAAATGTAGGGGAATCATAATTTTAAGGGGATATTCAGTGCATCATTTCACTGCTCAAATACACTATTACTTTATATCTCCCAAGGATGAGACAAAGTCAGGAGGATATACAGTACTTCTAAAATGGAAGGGCAAGGATCTTTTTTTTCTACTCATGGAGCTTTAGAGGAGGGTCAGGAAAGATTGGGGTTTCATCTTACCCTGCTACCCAAATGATTTTATTAACCCAAATCTTTGGATTCCACGTCAAGGACTATATGGTAGCCAGCCATAAGGATGCCCCGTAATGCCTCCCAGTGTATCTATACCCTTGTAAATTGTACTAGAGGTGGTCTTCATGATGAATCAAATATGGCAGAAAGGATGGTATATTACTTCCGAGTTTAAATTATAAGAGATTGTAGCTCCCAACTCTCTCTCTCTCTCTCTCTCTCTCTCTCTCTCTCTCTCTCTCTCTCCCCCTCTCTCTTTCTCTCTCTTTCTCTCCTCTTTCTGTCTCTCCCTCCCCTTCTCCTTCTCCCCAATCACTTGATCTGGGGGAAACCCTTTGGAGCATCCCACATGGGTGAGGGACTGAAACCTCTTACTAATAGCTATGAGAGTGAGCCTGGAAACAGATTCCCTAGCCCCAGTCACAGAGATACAGATCAATCAACAGCTGGGTTGCAACCTCATGAGAGACCCTGAGCCACACAGCTAAGCTGCTTCTGAATTCCTGACCCTCAGAAACTGTGTGACATAGTAAGTTTCTTGTCTTAAGCTACTAAATGTGGTTATTTCTTATGCAGCAATAGATTAATATTTGGGCTATTTTCATCTACACAATTTTCATTTATAAAATTATTTTAAAAATAAGTGATATCAAAAATTTATTTATTGCATGATTATTAATGATAGAGTATAACCTCACCCTTTCAGTAACCATGATCCTTTTCTTCCAGGAGATTTAAAAGAAAGGTTCTATTCTGGTTTTCAGAATTTTAGTGATCTTTAGTTCATGATATCTAGGATACATGACAGGCAATTAGGTTAGGGCCAATCACTATAAAAACTAAAGGTTTACATTATGTAATTATGCATATTTATTGTCCTTCTTTCTCCAAGTAATTCTGGCTTCTTCGCAAGTCTATGTGAATAAGTCAAAGACAATAATAGTAGTGGGGTTTTAGAGAGATAAAATGAGGAAATATATGTAAAGCACTTCAAACAGTGCCTGGAATTTTGTAATTACTATATACATGTCCTTGTATTATCTTCTTCTCATCATCCTGACAAATAAGAATATTTTTAAGGAGAGCTCAACCTGTCATTGTGATCCTCACTTCGAATCCAGAGTTTATTGTCCCAGAGTGTATTCTCCCATATTATTATCATGATCTTCTTGTTTCTGAACACCCCAGATTTGTGTCCATTCCTTTGCGAGGATCAATTTTGCTATCTCATCAAGAATTATAAGATTCATTCCAATTTCGGAAACGTTAGGACATCAAAACAATGTGAGCATAATTTAGTGTCCAGTTAGGAAACAGAACTCTCAGGTAATTCAATAGAAGTAATTTAGTAGAGAACTACTTAGAAAAAGAGAGCTAAAAAGGCAAATAGAGATAGGTTAGACAGCTAGAGATTAGCCCCTGAAGGAAGCTGCTCTCAGTTTCAGGGTGGAAGAATAAAGGGATGAAGTTGTGGTTGGTATTTGGCACATGAGCCAGAATGCCTGGCAGAAACTAGAGTCATGACAGGAGCTTGAACTATGGATCCAGAGACGAGTTGGAGCTAGAGCCATGGAGTTGATTGATGGCTGGCTGAGGAGGCCTTCTACAGAAGGGTGAGGCAAGAATCTTGCCTTTTCCCTTCTCCACCCCCAGTTGCTCACATATGCCTTCCATTAGTGGAAACCGAAAGGAAGCCAGCTGGCAAGAAGCCGGGGAAATAGTTTGCAAGGTCTGCAGAGCAAGGAATGGGTGGGAAATGGATCTGAAAGCAAACAGGAAAATAAGCAGCAAAATAACCATTTTAGAATTGATTAAATATGGTATTTATCTATAATGAATGTGATCATATAATGCATGCAATTTTATAATACAGTTTTTATATTCACAATATCTCATGTGCATATGTCTGTCCTTGTTGCTCTGTTTTTCTGTTTTTAGTTGCATGGCTACTGCATTGCTTAGATGATATTTAGTAAATAGCCTCATAAAAATGTTTTCATTTCTATGTAGCTCTATGAACTTTTATTCATTTTTTTCTTTGCATAATACACATTTTTGTTGCCTTTCCCTTAGAAGTACAAGCTCTTCAGATGCTTTTATATTTCATACATGTTTCTAGTAAAGATAATTTTTATTTAACCATTTTAAAATTTTACTATCAAACATTAATATATATATATATTAGAATAATAAAATAGACATTCAAAATATAATTTTTCTTGAGGAGATCATTTGTTATAGTGGAAAGCTCGTTTTTGCATTTTAGAGTCACATGAATGTTTCATTGTATTCTATAACCCACATTCTGACTACTGATTAGTTATTTGGGTGAGTTATTTAAATTTTATATTTATCATGAAATGCTATAAAATATATCTAGCATGTAGCATACACTTGTTATTCACATCTCTTCAGCCTCAATCTTAAACAATTCCATGCAATTTCCCCTTTCTATTTTATATTCAACAAATGACATACTTCTAACTAATTTACTCCCAGTGAGTTTAGACCTTGTTCCCTGCTACTAAAATATAAGGATCTGCCTAGGAACAAACATCAGGAAAAACGTAGTCTACAAAAGAAATAATGTGATCTGTAGTAGTTGATTTGTTCAGCATTGCTAAAGTGTCAATTCCTGCTTCATTTTATACTAAGATTCAGTGATACAGCCCAGCTACTGCTTTGTTTTAATTTTGATAATGCAGGGCTCTGGAACTGGGAAGAGGAGGTGATTATTTGTAAGTACTTATTTAGTACATGTATATTAAACCAGTCACCCATTCTATCCAGTTATTCGTCCATTCATTTATTAATTCAACAAATATTGATCTAGTGCCTGCTAGTGCCAGATACTACACTGGGTTATGGGTATATAGTAGAAACAGAGAAAGAGAAAAAGGGAGAGGGAGAGGAAGGGGGAGAAAGAAAAGGGAGAGAGATAGAAGGAGGGAGATGGAGAGGGAGAGAAGGAGATGGAAAAAGAAAATAATGCACTCATAAGAATCATAGTTTATAGGAGTGGGGATATTGCTATTAAATAATTATATGAAAGTATAGAAATGTAATTCTTAATTTAAAAAACTATGTTAAAGATATAACTAGAAATTGTAACGGGAATATTGATGTAGTTTTTCAGCTGAGGAAAGAATTTCTGGAAAGGAGACATTTAAGAGTAGACCTGAAAGATTAGTAGAAGTAACAAAGGAGGGTGGAGTTAGAGTTAGGCTGAAAGAATTAGTGAATTTATTCATTTTTAAAGTAAGCTTCTATTTCACTGATTTATACTCCTGTTAACTTAGTGGATATCCCATCTAAAATGCTTAGTAAACCCTGTTCTTGACAATTAGTAATCTTGGCTTTTTCCATCAACTCTTCTGTTTGAAGAGTAGGCTAGCTTCAGTATGATGATTTCATTAATGAACTCCTTATATCATTCATTTAGTGGAAATATCTGTTAAGAATAATATTAGATAATATGGAACTTTTGTTGAATTTGTTCTTTACCCAGTGATTTGGACTCAATTATGTGTGTGTGTGTGTGTGTGTGTGTGTGTGTATGTATATGTATGTGTATATATATAATATATAACATATATAATATATATATCATATATATAATATATATGTACTATGATTAAAAGTGACCAAAATTCAAAGTAGTTTAATTTAAAAAAGGAATTTATTGACCCATGTAAATCAAAAGCCTATTTTTAGACATTCTTGACTGACTGGATCTAGGCAATTTAAAATATTACCAGAGTACTCTAAATTTATTTCACACTTTACAATACCTGAGAAGAGAGCTATTTGGAATGTAAACACCTCATTGTTGATTTTTCTACAATACTCATATTTTAACACTTTTTAAAAAATTCAAATTTGGTAGGAAAAATTTTGACTTGCTGCCACTTTTGCTTGACCTAGAAACCTGTTCTTTATAGGAAGAATAGAAAGATACATATTCTCTTATATGTAATTGACAGGAATGTATTTTCTTAAATTTTGAGCCAACCAAATTGATTATGTAATTAATGTCAGAAAGAATAACTTCATATCAGCTATTTTAAAACTAAAGGCATTTTTTGCTTTCAGTATGTCTTCCAATAATTTCCTGCTTTGTATTCAGCAATTGACATGTATATTAAACATGTACTATGATCTTTTATTATTAAGTACATGTGGATGGTTTACTGGAGAATACATACATGTTCATAAAAACACTCAAAATCAGGAAGTGTGATTAAAATGGGCTGCACATATTTGCTAGACTAATGTTCTTGTTGCTATTATTTTTGCTACAGACGTTTACAACTTTTCACTATCTGTGCATTCATTTGGTTTGATGATATAATTTTCCAGTAGTCCTGTGGAGATCCTAGGGCCTCCTTTTAAAAATTTTTCTAAATATACTTATGTGTGTGTGTGTGTGTGTGTGTGTACACATACATATATGTATGTATGTGTATATATACATATATATATAAATATAAATATATATATATATAAATATATATATATTTTTTAGGTATTTATCTTTGGTGTCCATATGAGCAATAAATGTGCTTCTTTGAGAAACTGGTCTATCTCTTAATGCAGAAGCTATAGCTCAAGTAACTGGCTGTGTTTCCTCTTGCTTTACTGTTGTAGAGAGCACACTGTCAAATTAGAGGCTTGACGTTAGCTATTGTACTTCAGGGCAAGTATTTTTGTATAACTTTTGAATTTATTCTATTATTTCTACATTTATCTACCTTTACCACAGCTCTTCAGTTATTTTTGGTGCACATTTTATTATACAATGTATTTTTATGTTTCTGTAAATAATTTCCAAAAGCACTAAGTGTACAGATATAAATGAACATAAATAATAGTAGTGACTAGGGTAGCATATGAATCTTTTTATTTTTTTGTACATTTTTTCATGTGGTTCACAGTATTAAAGTGCTTTCAGAAATTTTTTTAATAACATTCTTTTGCAGTCTTTTGTTATAATTAGTAAAGTTTAAAAACTGCTAATAAAATAGTAAGAAAAAGTGCCAACACTGAAAAATGAATTTAAAGTATTTTAACTTGAATGGCAATGCAGGGAAGTTCTCTACTCCCCTTAGGTTAAAAAAAAATATTTTAGGTGTCACTGCTTTTGGTAGATGTACTGTTTCTCAGTCACTTGTTCCAAAATCGTAACAAAATTGAATATACTACTGAGAATGCATCTACCCTGTCTTCTGCTATAGACATAATTATGAATTTCTGCCTTGGGATTTATTTTAGTGCACACCAATGTACTTTTGCGTGTGTGTGTGTATGTGTGTGTGTGTGTGTGTGTGTGCATGCGTGTGTAACTAAGCTTTGTCTTTTAGTAAAATTGCAGTCATTTATATAGTCCCTGTTTGATTTCTTTTAGTTTTAAACTTGCATTTGTAAAAAGTTAACAATAGATATTGCTTCTTTTGTTGCTGTTTGGTATAAATGACTAGCTGAATATTATCTTATTGTATTGTGGTAGGATGTAGTGATGATTTAAAAAGGGAAATTGATTTTTAAAAATTTTTTCAATAAAACTTCCCAATCTATAATGCCATCTATAGAATAATCATTTGAATGTACATTTAGTGGGTAAAATGAAGACAAAGAAAACTCAAGCCTTGGACATAGCATATCTAATAAGCAAATCCTAGAGATCTGCTGTAAACCATTTCTTCCCAGCCAAATAGTTTGTGCTGAGATAGAAATATTGAGGATTAACCAAGAAAAGAATTTTGTTCACACTACACTAAAATCTAGCAGCAACAGATTAGGTAAAAAATTTAAAACACCATTATATATACATATTTTTAACTTCAACAAAAGCTGCTACAACTTTCCTTTTTAGGTAGCCCCTATAACCCAAGAATATGCTATCTCCTTAGACAAACTGAAGAGGCTTCCCTCATCACACATATCATCCCAGACTAGGCCTAGGCTTAATTCTATGCCTACTATGTGGTAAGTGCTCAGTAAATACTTGTAGAATATTTGATAATACTGTAAAGAAAAAAGAAAGGCCCTACATAGTGGACCTGTGACTTAGAAACAGTTGTCAGGGAAGAAAAATGAAGTGAATGTTCAGGTTTCCAAAAAGCAAGTTTGCTGAAATAAAAGGAAATGCCTGTCTGGTAGCTTCTAGTGAGAGAGTTGATATACTCTCCTGTCTTTCACATTATGGGTGATTTAATACTTGCTAGAAGGTGTGCTCATTGCTCTGCTCAGCTTCTGCTAGGCTGATTCTTACAGAAGGAAAAGAAAATGTGAGCATCATTTCACAAGTTTACAGTGAACTGCTAAACTGTAAAGACTTCATTCTTGAAGTGAGTCTGACAGAGAAAGGCAAATACCATATGATCTCACTTATGTGAAATCTAAAGAACAAAATAAATGAAACAGAAACAGACTCATAGATGCAATGAACAAGCTGATGGTTGCCAGATGGGAGAGGGGGAGGGGTAGGGTCAAAAAGCTGAAAGGATTAAGAAGTACAAATTGGTAGTTGTAAAATAGTCATGGAGATGTAAAGTAAAGCCTAGGGATTCTAGTCAATAATATGGTAATAACTATGTATAGTTCCAGCTGGGTACTAGACTAGTCAAATGGATCACTTCATAAATTATATAAATGTCTAATCACTGTGCTGTACACCTGAAACTAATTTAGAATAATAGTGAATGCAAACTCTAATTGAAAAATCAAAAAGGGAGGGGTGAGTGCATTCCAGATATAAAATAAGTCATGAGGATGTGGTGTACAGCATAAGGAATATAGTCAATAACATGATGATGGCATTGTATGGTGTCAGATGGTTGCTTGACTTATTGTGGTGGTCACTTCTTTAAGTATATAAAGGTTGAATAACTATGGTGTACAACTGAAACTGTTACAATATTGTTTGCTATATTTTAATAACATTCTTTGTAAAAAAGACTTCACTTGTAATACACAAAGATAAAAACCTATGATAATTCTTCAAAGGGCTGCTATCACAGCCTGAGGGACAAAATCTCCAAGACGCCAGTGAAGAGGCAGGGAAAAGTGGAACTAAGACACTTCAGACTGAAGGCTCTAGTGGGCTTGAGTATTTGAAGGAGTGAATATTTGAAGGAGTAGTTATTTGAAGGAGTGAATATTTGAAGGAGTAGTTATTAGGAGCTATTTTCTTTCTACCTTTGGAGAAACTCAGTGTTATTGTGTAAAATAGTCCCTAAAGTAAAATAAAGATGTTAGAAGTATGCATTCAGGGATTTGGAATCAAATCAAAGAATATAAAAACATGCTTCTAGATTATACTAACTCCCTTTCAGAGTGTTTGGGCATTAATCCCTTTAATTTTTTCATATCTCTGCATTATTACTTTCTCCATAAGGATCTGGTTTGAGAAGTAGAATCACTATAAGTGATGTAGAATAAATCTGTAGATTTATTCTAGACACTTTCACCTCACACAGTTCTGGGAGCTGGTGCAGAAATCTATATAAGCTTGTTGCTGTGTATTTTGTGCTAGACCTCAAGTCTCAAAAGGTCAACTAGGTCAATAGCCTGGAAAGAAAGCTGGATGTGTAGTAGGGAAAAACAGAAAAATTGGAACCTGTGAGGATAAACTGCAACTGGTGAGGCCAAATGGAGACTCATATTTGTCTTTTACTGCTACCAAATCTGTGATGCCCATAACATGTAGGAGAAGCTAGTGCCATTCACTGTAGAATTGAATACAAAACTTAAAGTTCAAAGTTCAGCCTGAAGTTCTTCCATAGTATCATTTTTATCAGCTTCCTCCCACCCTCCCCCCACATGCTCTTCAAATCTTTATAAAGCATTAAAAAATTATCCAAATGATTTTTTAAAAGCTACTAAATCATCATCTGAAATTGAATTACAGTTATGTTCAAGAAGCATTAGACTATATTTTTAGATTATATTTTTAGACTATATTTTTAGGATCTCATCCCTGTTGGTTGAGAATCAATGTTGTATTTTGTGGCTTTCTCTTCAAGGGCCAGGTCTACCAAATTAATCCCTATCACATGAAGACCATCCATTCATAGTCATCCAGATGACTTGTGTTGAAATAGTATACTGTTCAGGAATTTAATGCCAACTAACACAATGACTGGCTGAGCAATGTAGCTTTGATGTGCACACTAGTAATGCTATTTTTATTTTTCCTCTGGAGAGGAATGGAGTCTGGATCTTTGAAAATAACCAGTTGAGAATGAATTAGCCATATGGCTGATTACAATGATGCTTTCTATTTCAGTTCAGTTTTGGTTAAGTTAGAATCTGATACTGTCAGTACTCTAATAACAGAATGAAGCCCAGACATTTCAGTTTTAGCATTCACGTTTGTATATAAATCTTTAAATCCTAAAGATAATATGAAGGACCAATCATTATATAAATTTTAGAAAATTTTCATGTTTACATGATACTTTTCTGTAGTACTTAAATTTTTTCATATTTATTTGATGCTTTGCTATAATACTTACTCTAAAATAATTGGAAGTTTAGTGGGAAATTGAGAGGAAAAAATAACATACAAATTGTTCTTTAAGAAAGTAATTTATAAGACACCGGTTACCTAATGAAGATAAAACTGGAATCAAGCAATCCATCTACTTACTTGTTCACATTTTTAATTCAGTTCACATTAACAAGGGTATTGAAAGAAGAGATACTTTGATCTCACAAAAGAGATAATTCTCGCTATCTTTCTTTCTAAGAACCAATTTTGTCTTTTACTATTGTGTTTTCTTTGGTGATGTCTTTTCATAATATAAAAAAAATGTAGAAATTAGAAAAGAAGTAGAAATTCAAAGAAATGAAGTCTACATTTTTTTGCTGCAATGATTTTTAATTTGTCCAAATGTTTTCCTATAAAATTTGCAAAACTTTTTCTCAAACACGAATGCCAGAACAAAGTGTAACAACTTACTAAGTTTTAGATAGAAAAAGATTATAATATATTTTTTATTTTTATTTATTTATTTATTTATTTATTTATTTATTTTGAAGTTTATTGGGGTTACATTGGTTAATACAATTATATAATTTTCAGGTGCATATTATAATTTAACATCTGTATATTCTATTGTGTGTTTACCACCCAAAGTCCAGGTTCCTTCAGCTACCATATATTTGATCCCCAAGATGATAATATTAATTTTAAAATTTGCATTGAAAAGTTGCCTTTTGAAAGACATGGCATTATGACCAACTCTTGAAATATAAATGCTATATTATTTTTGTGAGTATCATAACAATATTATGTCTATTAGATCTGTCACATAATATCAGGTATGGATGTTGAATTACTATATCATTTCATTCTTAGACACAAGATAATTTAATTTTTTAGCTAGTATTTTTATGTAAACAGAAAAAATTATGAGATTTTTAAAAATATGTGAAGAGATTTCAGTTACAATTAGAAATTTTTCTTAACTTGGGACTACAGATAATCATGTTTGTCAGTTGTTTGACATTGGAAGTTTACATGAGGAGCCTCCCTTGAAGCCCTCATTTGTTAGACAATCAACCATTTATTCTAGAAGTCAGTCAGTCAGTCAGTCAGTCAGTCAACCAATTAATTCACATTTACTTGCTACAAAGCAGAACATTTTGGAACCTAAAGGAGAGTACAGACTTTCTCAGCTCCACAACCACATGATTCAGCCCTCCATCTAGGTTGATTTATGGGGAAGACATAGAGAGATAAAGGACCACTAGGAAGTTTTCATCTGAAAATAAAAGGCCGATCTACAATTTGCTTGATTCAAGTAAGTATAGTCGAGTACTGCTCTTGTCATTATATCCATGCCATCTTGGGGACTGTATGATTTTAGTTATGGAAGTAGGCTACAGTACACACAACACTAGATCCAAATCTTGGTTCAGCTGCCAGTTTTAAGATTTTTATCAAATTTAGTTTTTGGTCCATGGCCTGTTTAATTAGACTGTTGGCCTAAATAATTCCCCTGCCTTATATTTCTAGAATTCTATAATCTTTTTCTTCATCTTTATCAATATGTAGAATAGTGACTCTCAAAAATTTCCCACAGCTTTCTGCTGTGCTGTGAGCTTTTTTCAGTGAACTACCTCCAGTTAATCATTGTGTAAACATTTCATTTTGTTACAATCAAGTTTACAAACAGTTTTAATGATGTCCACCAGAGATCATTACATTGAGAGGCTTGTGGTATTGAATTGGATACAGTTGACTAATAAAAAGTTAGAAGCACAGGATAATATTAATCTAGTGCTAAAGAAAATAATTTTTTAAGAGGGCATTAGGTCAGTCATATTACAATAGTAAACAATTATTGAAACAGCATCATATTGCTAAGTGTGAAAATGTGATGAGTAGAATAATTGAATGGTTTTCTGGATACTATGAAAACTTGTTATACTTTAGTAGTGGTTGTATTTAATTATAATTACCCTTTAAAAAGTGTATTTGGTCTTTTAAATTTTTTTCCATTGTGCTACCAAATAATTCTGGCATTTATAGGAATTTTACAAATATAAGAAATTTGATTTACTTTAGAAGGTTGAATAATCAGGCTAATCCACAGTAAATACAATTTAAGTTAGATGAAACCCTCTGAATCAAATCTTGAAATGAAAAAAATCATATCTAGAGACAGATCATTTAAAGTTCCTATGACTTAGTGTACCATGTTTTTCTGAATTTACTATAAATCAGGAAATTCGTAAAAAGCAAAGCTTACACCTAATGTTCTGTATTTTCTTTGGTATTTTACTTTGAGGAATGTGCACTTAAAATTGATATGCTGAATAAATATTTCTCTTGCTCTCATATCTAGATTTTGAGGTTGTTTTCTTAATGAGTAAATATTTCCCTAATTTATGAAATTCTTAAACAAAAAATATTAATCTGATTTTTAAAGAAAAACTTGTGATATTAATAATAAATGTAAAGAAATACCTTGGCTCAGAAATGGAAAAATGAAAAACATGGATCAAATTTTATAGCACCTCTTTGATAGTTTGACATGAGGCCAGAAGCAAGAGTTTACACTAAATGTTTTTAAAATGCAACCTTTAGTTTTCTTTGATATTTTTCCCCCAAGCAAACTAAGATGTGAAATTTAATAATCCCTTCTGACAATTTTATAAAAATGGGCTGCCATGGTTAATTGATGATGGGCCTCTTCATCTGCTACCTCCAGGCATTTGCTTTAAGTTATTGATATGGAGTTCACAGCCTCTATTCATCAGATCTTCAGCTGCATCTGTGTCATTAACCTTTGGGTTGCTCTGAGAGTGGCATTGCCCCAGCTAACTGGCTGTCATGTCAGCTTGGCAGCTGGGCTTCACATGTTCTCTTTCACTTTCACTTTGTCTTCCAAGATCATCTGAACAGATAGGGACAAAGAGATGTAGCCAATTACCTTGTATTTTCTTATTTTCCAACTTTTCTAGATTGTCCAACTTTTCTCCTGAGATAGTGCCTGGAGGAAATACAATTCTAAAAGATAATGAGTACATCATGCACTAGAGGTATAATAGTGAAAAGTCTTTGAGCTATAGCAACCTACATTGTAATTTCAGCTTTAACTCCATGTGACTTTTTGCAAGATGCTTAACTTTTCTGGGACTCATTGGTAAAGTAAAGGCCTTTAAAGGAGCTCATGTAAGTGAGGAGTTCTAAAGGTTATAACACATTAACTTCACAGTAAATCCCAGTAATTCTATTTCAATCAACTCTCCACGTACACACGTATATTGTAGTAGGATTACTGCACTCCCAGCTACATTTTTTTTTTTTTTTAGTCTGCCTGTTACTAAGTGTGACCATCTGACCCAGTTATGTCTAACAGGAGAATACAAATGCTAAATGTAATTTTCAGATAGCCTTAAAAAAAAACCCATTTATCCTTTATTTCCTTTTTCTTTTTTCCACTGGATGAGAAATGCCAATAGCTGGACTTAGGAAATGACACCATTTTGGACTCATAGATGGAAGCTCTGCCTTGAGTCTGGCAGAACCCTCAGGATGACCCATTCTAGATCACCTGAAATGTCTGAGTGTTCCTTAAGAAAGAAATAAACGTATTTTTTTTTAAGTAACTGTATATTGCTAAAATAACTTAGCCTATATCCTAACAAATATGAACACCTACATTCTAGAATTTTTATGAGGGTTAAATAATATAGTGCATGTAAAATGCTTGCATGTGGTATTCTGTAAATAATAGCTCTCTTAAAGACTGAATTTTTGAATTATCTAATTTGTTTGGACAAAGAAGTATCCGAAAATTAACAGAGAGATTAAACTTTATGGTTTAAAAAGGTATTATTGTATCTTTATTTAATTATAAATGTTTCCCTCTGTTTAGAACTTAGAGAACAAATATAATGTCCAGTATTATTCCATATATCTTCATATTTATTATCCTTAATGGATATTTGGATGAGTTTATAATGTATATAAAGTTTATAGAGCATATAGTAGGTAGTCAGCACATACTGAAATACACTATTTCTCCCCTTTTATAACATTCTACATTAGATATAAAATATAATGGCTTTCCAGCTCACAAATATTCACCCACTGGCCTTTCCATTCTTTTGAGGAACTGTACCTTCTCCCCACATTCTAACCATGTCCACTGAAGGGAGCTGTTGGTATCTTGCCTCTTTATTCACTGTTCTTAAATGGGCTTGGGAATTTTCCCCTGGAATTTGTAAATTATCGATGAGAGTTAGTATTTTCCTTCTGGTTTCAGTGTTTTGGAAATGTAAAAATTGAAGGTTTCTATATCTCTGTTGTCACACAGAAAGCAATGTGGTAAATATAATAATATTTAGTTCTAAATGTGTAAGGCAGGCTTCATTTTTGGCTTTTTGTGTGCTTTGTGTCCATGAATCAAAATATTTATTCCCAATTAAGGTGAACTAAGGTGGGTTTTTTTCACTTGCTGTTAAAATAATCCTCGAATAAGGAGAACACTCTTTGCTATAAAGCCATATGTCTCCTACAGGCTTTTGTTGGAAGAAAGATCAATATATCTGAATTCTCTTCCAGATCAAATGGCCAGTATTTTGCCTTATTGTAAGATAATTGATCTCTATGACATATTCCTGCCCTCAAGGGGTTTGCCATTGGGTTGAGGAGAAATTATATAAACAAATAACAGATATTTAAATAGCAATACAAGCTTTAAGTAATTGAGAAAAGCAATAAAGTATAAAATGAAGGAGCAGTGGTATCACAATTTCCTTTGGAGCTTGAGGTCCAGGGCAATAAAAAAAGCAAAAAATATCATAAATAATTAAGGGAAGTGTTGTTTAAAACCTCTGTGAAATAGTACCTGCCTTCTCTTTCTCTCCAATTTGAATAAAGTAAAGAGAACCAAGCCTCCTCAGACAAATAATATCGGCAGATATATGAACCCTGCAAAGGATATTCTCCCCTTCCCATTCCACTCTAACAGTATAATCCCTTCCTCCCTGAATATCCTGCCTTCCATTGCTCTCTTTAGAAACTACTCCTATACATGGCTATGCAGTTCCAGACACTGTCTAGCAGGATAAAGCAGTAGGTTCATTCCCAGAAGCAGGAAGATCTGGTTTACTGAATTAACTGCAGCATAATGTTCAGTGAAATATAATTAAGCCTCATATTTTCTTTAAATACTTGATTGCAGTTTTTGTTTATCACTCCAGACCTTACTGGGAATACCAAGGAGATTCTTCTGAACCACAGTACAGTTTTGGAGAAATAACTCTTTGCATACCATCTGAAAGCCCTCCTACAAGTTCTGAACTCTGTTTCCTCTTTGTCAGTTGCTCACAGGATTACCTTCAGGGGCCACATCCATCACACCCATTTCTTTCTTTTTTATACTGAACCATGATGTTATTATCTATTTGACTGAGAGTGTTTATCACCAGAGTCACACGATTCATTTCCTCATCCAAAGTATTAAGCCATCTTGAATTCTAATAGTGGTTTGAACTAGGAAGAATTTGCCACTTCTTTGGGTAGATACTATGTACACTACTTGCTATACAGGCTGGGCACACATTACCTGGTTAAAGAGGCAGAGTTATGAATTGACAGAAAAGCAGAGACCTTGGAGTATAAACTGTGTACTCAGCCTGACATAGTTTTAAACTTGCATCTATCATTTTCTAACTGTATCACCCTAGCTAAGTAACTTGCTTTGTCTAATCTCCTCCAGTTTCACCAATTCTAAGAGTAAGACTAACAAAATGCCTTATAAAGTTGATAATTTGAGAATTATACATAAAACCTTTTACTAAGTGTATAGTAAGCACTCAATAAATGGTAACTGTTAGCTATAATAGCTGAGATGCCATTGAATATTATTAAACGTCAAGTAAATGTATGACTAAGATTCAATGATGCTTTTCATACTGTAAAAAATATTCAGCAAATTAAAGTAACAATTTTTGGGCTTAGTTTGAAAATGTATTATTCCTCTTATAGGATAGAAAAACTTTTTCTTCTTCCCTTCTAGGTTCTTTGGCTGGCCTAATAATTAAATTGACATAAAACAGATTAACAGGAAGAAAACAGTTAATTTTGTATGTACAGGAATTCCATAAAGACATGACAAGCTTTCAGGCAGATATCAGGAATTTTAGGCTTATTTGCCATAAGGAGAATAGATTAGGAGTGTGGGACTTCAAAGACAACGAGGAAGACAATTCACAGGAAGATGAGAAGAACGAATGTTTGGTAAACAAATATTTTCCACGATGTGCAGATAAGTCTTTAGATGTAAAACATCATCTATGGTATTAGCTCTCTTCCTGGTGTGGGCTGCCTATCTAAATTCTGTTAGGCCTTAAGGGAGAGTCAAAAGCTCTTCTTGAGTCTGTTGGGTCTAGATTGTCTTCAGCTGGAAATAATTCACATGTCAGTGGCCTTACCTGATTACTATCACTCTGAAGTGGGAAAAAGAAAAAAAAAAAAATCACACACACACACACACACACACACACACACACACACACACACACACAAGATTTATCTATCCTTGGATAATTTTGAGCTAAAGTCATTCTAAAATTTAACCCAATAAACACTTATTGGGTTTTGTCATTGTGCTAAGAAATATGCAAGCATCAGGAATACAAAATTAAGTGTAGTTTAGTGAGATAAACATATTCATTGAGGATATACATGTAATAGCCTGAATGCAAAAGTGAAACATTATATAGTTATTCAGGCAAGAAATGATGAGATAATTGTGTGTTATTTCCTTGTCTTCATGACTGTGTGATTTATTTCATTTCTGCCTTCATGTTTTACTAGTTGTGGTTTTTCAATATATAATTGACTTTCTATAAAAAGAAAGTGGAAACATTTTAATTGCCATCAAGATCTAGTATATGCATTTTTCACTGCAACAATCATGCTCTTACTGTTAAACTATTAAGAAAAAAGTGTGTATAATTTATTCAGTTTGATTATGATTATTTACCTTAAATAAATATTGGCAAAATTTACTGGCTCAGTTGTCTAAAAATAATATCTACATGGGTTCCTGATTATGGGATTTGCTTTCTGACTAAATCTCTCATTCTATACAGTTGTATATTCATCTAACCTTTCCATAGTCTCTTCTCTGCTTTCTGTACAGTTACTACATAGGAGAACCCCAATATTCAAATATTAGGAGATAATATTTTGTGAGAAAGAGAAAGGTAGATAATTTTATGCAAATGCTTTGATTCTTGATATGTAACATGCAAGGGCAAATATCTAAATAAATAAAAGCCTTACTTCTCCTTGTGGAAAATAAGGGAAGAGAAGGCCTGCCCTTCCTTCTCTTAGATATTTACCTTAGAAAACTTGTAATTGTAAATTCTCTATCTCTTTGAAATGTTTGTAAATCTTTTTAAAGGCTAAATAAGCCTCTTGCCACTTTTATAATTCAGAAATATATTTCTCTAGGACTTGGGAACCACCTCTTTGAAATATAATCATCAAGGAAGACAGCACCCCATCTCCCACTTTCTGTGGTCTAGTAGGAGCCCAACCTTGGCCAACTTGCAAAGCTGTCACCTGTCATAAAGGTAAGAATTTAATTTGCCTTAGGATAAATCCAATTAACTAACATAATGGGTCATATCAATTTTCAGGTGAATTTAGAATAAACTATGAGTGACAAATGGTGCTGTCAAGTCCTCTTAGAACAATAGTTATTGTTTATCTTGACAAGATATATAAAATTGATTGTATCTGCTTGGCCATATAAAAGGACAAGATGTTTTTTCTGCTTTTACAATCTCTTAGTAAATTGCCTATAATGCTCACCATGTTCTGGGTTGATGTTTATTCAGTAATAAGTTTTCTCTCTCTTCTGTCTTTGTGGAGAGAATTTTCTGGGTTAGCAGAAGGTTTTATTTTTAATTATATTTTCTTAACAAAAGTGAAACCAGATATCATTCATTCATTAAACCATTTATATTTTTAAAATATTATTTGAACATTACTCTAAAACTATTTAAAAATAAGTGAAAATCTCTATACATGTACATATATTAGGTTGAACTATTTGATACTCTTGTAAGTGAAAAACAGTAGAATACAGCAATTTCATGTATTGTAAATTTATTGAATACATGTGTTACTAATTATGTGAATATAGAGAAATGTGGAAAATCTATGTCAAACTGTTAATGTCAACTAATTAGTTGAGGAGAGGTTATTACATTTTCTTTTATATATACTATTTTTTTAACTTGTAGCAATAAGTTCATATTACTTTTTTTTGTGTTTCAGAGTATAAATTGATTAGAAAAAAGATGCTATTTGCATTTGCAATGAAAACTTTATTAATCAAGACAGGGGCAAATTTTTTTTTTTTACTTATTTTATAGACATACATATATATATTAGATCTCTAGCTTCTAACAGTGTTATATTAATATTTGTTAAAGGAAAAAATGAAAAAAAGTTAAATATGAATGAATAAAAGACCATAGCCAGATAATGTTTCTTGAAGAATAGTGAAGATTTAAAGATACTAAACTGAAATGAGTTGACAGGTGTTTAGGGTAAAAAAAAAAAAAAAAAGTATAACTAAATATTTCTTTGGAAAGTTTGGCTAATAATAGGCTAGGTGAAGTAGACTTTAGTATTGGTTTAAAAAAATCCTTCTGTAGTGATTTCCTAGAGCACACCTGCATGCTCTTTAAATATCATTGTTAATGGCAAAGTGGCTAAAGACAGAGGGAGAAACAGGATAATTAAAAGCTTTAGATCCCTGAGAAGGCAGAGGGAGGTCCTGGCTTTGTTTTTTGGTTCACGCGGAGTTCCTCTATTATAACAAAAGTGAAAGAAAGACTGCAGATGTAGGTCTATTTGTAGATCTGTTGGAAGACTGGGAGGATTGTGGTTGATGATGACTTTTCTCGCTGAGGCATGTAGATGAGATTGATGCATCTGTCCTTAATGCAGAAGTGGCTTTTGCTGAGCCTAATACGAATCTGCATAAACAGACGTGTTGCCTTACATGCTTTCAGTTTCCACTTTGGCTTGCCATTTGCATGCTCAGCTGCTATGGTTTTTCATCCCTAGTTATACAATACCAAGTAAACTTTTCCCATGTGGGAAACCTGGAGCTGATCACAAAAGCACCAGCACATTCTCTTTTTTTCCTCTTGGTGAGATCCTATTTGGAATCCTTGGTTTCTTTTCTCACTCAGGACCACCAAAGGACTTTAAAAAGGAAGTGGATTCTGGATCCCTTTTCTGCCAGATGTTTTATATCAGTTAGGGTTCAGTAAGGAAACTGGAAATAAAGTATTTTAAACAACGAATAGCTTAAAAAACTTGGGAAAGAGAGTACTAGGGAGGCCACACTACCATTAGGAAATCAGGAAATACTCAAATGATAGGAAACTACTGTCATTGATTTTGCTGCCCACTGCGCTAAACCAGGTGATTCTTTAGGTTCTAGAGAGCACCAGGAAGCTGCTGGGAAAAACTTGATGCTAAAGCTTTGTATATTGCTAGCCACAGCCGTGAGAATAATAATTGCTTTTGTTTTTTTATGCCTTCAAAAATTACACTAGTTCCTCTCATTGGCAGAATCTAACCTAGGACCACAGTGGCAGGAATTCTTGAAAATGTAGCTCCTAGGCTTCCAGC
Organism: Macroglossus sobrinus; assembly: GCA_004027375.1. NCBI lineage: Eukaryota > Metazoa > Chordata > Mammalia > Chiroptera > Pteropodidae > Macroglossus > Macroglossus sobrinus. Next base: position 31,154 of record PVKZ01000939.1, read on the forward strand.
TTCTATGATAAAAGAACATAGAAGGGTGAAACTGGGGCAGAGTAGCCAATACATTCCACACAATCCAACACATTTCTCAGCCAAATTACATCTTTTCTCAGGGAACAGTTCCCACCTGACCTACAGTAGGATATGCCAAATATATGTTCTCTGAGTAGGACAATAACTAATTCAGGAGAGATCGTAGCAGAAACTTATGCCAATAAATTGAAGCTGGTCAGGCATTTAAGGGTTCGGTTGAATTGCCTCTAGATGAAATTGTTTTGAAGATTTTAGCTTAAAGCAACTTTGTGAATTAATATTGCTAAAGAAATTAGAAATTTAAAAAGGTTTGAGCAGGGTGAAAACACTAAAGTCACAATACCTTCACTCAGAATATTATACTGAATAGTCCAGAAGAAACCATTACAGTTAAATTTAGTACTGAGACTTTAGAATAGTTGAGAATACCATAATAAAATCAGTGAATTTATGGAACCATGATCGATCTCTTCAATTTTATGAAATGTCAAGAATTATTTCTGGATTTATATCTGAATGTCTTAGATATCCTTCCACTTCTTCCACAAGAATGTTGACAAGCATATCAAACAATCATCTTGCTTTGTAGGAGCCTCCTTTTATTTCTGTTTAGTGAAAAGTCCATATTCTAAAAAGATGGTGGTCATAAGAGGACTATTAGATGCTTAAATTGAGACTGATTGAAAAAGAAATGGAAAATTTAGTATGTATTCTTTAGTTTTAAGAGAAACTGAAATTTAAGGATTGTGCTTGGCAATCTTTGAACTCCGTCTGAGTAAAATACATAGTTCAAGACTTCTTAAATACAGCAGACACACCTTTTGATAATGGAAAAATGAAAGTGTCAGTTGAATAAATTTTCCTTTTTGTTGTTTTTTTACTTTGCAGTCTTAGAAATGTGAAAATCTGGGTTTTAATAAAGCATAATTTTTAAACTTATTAAGGTGAAAAATACCATTTCAAAAATTGAGAATTTTTCTAAAACAGTCTCCCAGAAACTGTTTATAATTTAAAACCAAGTGCAATTTAATCTGATATAATTGATACATTATATGTAATATATATATGATATATTATACAATTTTATATATTATATATGTATGCATTGCTCATTTAATTTAAAAATATTTAGCAGTAGGTATTCAGACAAAGATAAATACTACATGATTTCACTTATATGTGAAATTAAAAAAAAAACAACAAATGAACAACAAACAAAACAAAAACATACTCATAATAACAAAGAACAAACCAATGGTTAAAAGAAGGGAAGAGGATAAAGAGATGGGTGGAAAAGGTGAAGGAGAAAATAATAATAGTGTGACAGAAGGTTACTAGATTTAGTGTGGTGAGGACATCATAAGATGTCAAATCATTTTTTTGTATATTTGAAAATAATGCAATATTATATGCCAACTATACTTTAATAAAAAATAAAACAACAACAACAAAAGGATGTTTTTCAAAGTTCACTTATAGTTTTGTTGGTTGCTATCAGGAATACGTTTTCACATATATTCAATTTAGAAATCATTATTTGTTTCCAAATAGAGTCTAAAACAAATAAAGATACCAAATAAAAAGTTGAACTATATTTGTGTTTTTTTAATTTATTTTCTAAAGTTTTCTTTTTATCTACACTTAAACCTTTAGACTTTTAAATCTTTGTTCTGCAAACTATGTTTCAATTTCAATATGCTAGAGACTGTATACATACTGTAAACTGATTAGGTTTTAATCAGTTACTTTACCAACTAAGGCAAAGTGCCCCAGGAAAATTAGAAAAGAAATTACTAATATTCCTCAGAATTTCCATATGCATTTGTGCAGAAGATTTCTGGCCATAAAATTCTTCAAATAAACTAAACTTTCAGGTTAGTCAGAATAAATTTACTCTGTGCTTTACATCATAGACTTGTGATAATAAATGTATTCTGTATGCCACTGTGTCACAGTGGATGGAAAATTTTCTTTAAAAAAAATAAACAGAGAAGATTTTCTTCTATGTATATGATCAATAGATTCATCCAATGACAGTCACAATTTGTCTTCAAATCTGAGGATTAAAATTAGAACAATCTTCTGAAGAGGACTACTTAAATATGTATATGTATATTAGCAAAACAACTTTTTCAAGCAACTGTACATGAACCATGTTTGATTTATTCTTGCTGTTTTTTTTAGATAGGTGAAAAACTTGTATACAATTCTGTAGTGTTTTACTTGCATTTTTATTTTTTCTTCCAAATTTGTAGTTTTATTATTTTATACTTTGTCACACTTATCACTTAAATGTAAAGGTTAGTAACTTATATTACTGATAAACATTTTAGAATAGTAAATTTGGGAAATTACTTTCATACAATATTTAACATTAAGTTGAACAACAACCCTCTCTGACATAAAAACAGTGTCAGTGGAGTACAGACTGAAGTACAAAAGGCAAAATATCCCAGAAGCTATAAAAGTTAAAAAAATATCTGTTTGTGGTATTCTATTTCGTATCATATTACTTCAAATTGCCCAAGGTTTCCTTTGAGAAAAAAAAAATGCAGTCCTTCATTTCATGATTACCAATATTTACATGAGATGGTGTATTAGATAATCAAAAAGGCCATATTTGAAAGTAGAAAAATAATGTCATATGTGTGACATTTTATATGTTGTGACAATTATTTCAACAAAAAGTCCCTTTGTACTTACCTTTTTTTTTTAACCAGGAAAAGAGTTTATTTTCTATTCTGCAGCTCTAATCAACTTCTAAATGATATTTACCTATCCCTAAGCTTCAGATCAGTGCAAATGGGAGATATTCGCTTCACAGTCAAAAGTATCCTCTCAAGTCATATTTAAGGAAGTCAGTGTTTCTGGACACAATAACATCAAGCTTCAACCATGTTGCCAAGTGGAGTTTGGAGAGTAGGCACTGTGCAGAGTAATACTTTGTCCTCTGATCTAGTGACCTCATGTATCCTATTAGAACACAAATATAAATATATCTCACAGTTATTCACCATTTCCTAGCTAAAAGAACCTAGAATTTGTCCAGTATCACTGTGCACAGCCCCAGAGGATGATGCATCTTTTTATTACTAGTATGGGCTTAAATAGACCAGTATCCTTTTCCTCTAGTTAATTTGGAGATAGGTTAATTAACTATGGCCAAAGGAATTAAAGGAGAAGTTGGCCAGGTGGGTGGAGAAAAATTTTCTTCCTAAGTAAGAAAGAGTGCCATATTAAGAGAATCCCTTTTCCCCTCTCAATTACTTGTATTTTGGAGCTTGTCGTATGAGGATGTAATGCATGGAGATGCAGCAGACATGTTGTGGCCATTAATGCAAGTTTGAAGAAGGAAACCAACATACTGAAGATGGAAGAGCAGAAAAATGTCAAATGGATGAGCAAAAGAATGTTCCAAATGACATCTTGAAGCTGCTGAATTAACCCTAAACTCCCTCTAATTTTTTTGTTAAATATACAGTAACAGCTACCCAAATTCAAACAAACTTGTGTTTTCATTTATTTAGAATTAACATCATTCTAAGTAATATACAAATTTACCTCAAGGAATGGTGAAGATTGAATTAAATGAGAGATAAAGTAAGCAGAATAGAAACTAGTAGGCTCTCAGCTTTAAAAAAAAACGAGAACACTAATTCGGAAAGATATATACACACCTGTGTTCATTGCAGCACTATTTACAATAGCCAAAATATAGACGCAACCTAGATATACATTGATAGAAGAATAGATAAAGAACGTGAGGTACATTTATACATAATGGAATATTGTGCAGTAATGGAAAAGAATGAAATCTTGCCATTTGCAAAAACATGAATGGATCTAGAGGGTATTATGCTAAGTAAAATAAGTCAGGTAGAGAAAGATATATACTATACAGTTTCACTTATATGTGGAGTCTAAAAACAAACAAAACAAAAACAGATTCAGAAACAGAGACCAAAGGATGGATACTAGAGGGAGGAGTAGGGGGATAGGTGAAAAGGGAAGGTGAATATAGTCAATAATGTTGTGATAAGTTTACATGATGGCAGATGATTACTAGAATTAGGGGAGTGATCACATTATGATGGATAAAAAGCTAAAAACACTGTGTAGTACACCTTGAACTAATATAAACAATATAAAATTGTATATTAACCTATACTTAAATAAATAAATTTTTTAAATGCTGCTGCTATTGCTGCTAATGGGGAAGATCACAGATCCAAGCCCCTATTGTTCTATTGATTAAGTGTCACAGGTCATATACCTAAGTGTGTGGAATGGTTTGTGAAAGGGGTTGTTGAAGCACAGGGACAGAAATGCTGGGACGCGTTAGTCAATGACAGAAACTGAATAAAATACAAAATGGGTAAAAATTTAATTAGAGCAATATTTCAGAAATAGGAACCTTTTATATTCTTATTTAGAACTTCAAAAACCTGTGTTTATGGGAGTTGTCTATATCAATATTCACTGTGTTAAATTTAAAACAAATTTAAAAATATTTATTGATTGCTTTATTTTCATTTTACTGTACTTTATTTGAAAAATATTTTATATAAAATTGATTTTTTCCAAAATAAAAACATGGGAAAACGTCATTGTTTACAATTTTTGCAAATCTCTGTAATGTCCAGTTTCTCTTATTTATTTCTGAATTTAAACTATTCTATTATGTTTGATTAAACTATAATGAAGAAGTTTTGGTTTTACACAAATATGCACTTAGATAAGGGAGGAGTATTGTGATAATCTTTAAAATAATTGTGATTATTTCAAGGAGGGCACTACATCAAAACTTGTCAACTGGTGATTTCTTAAAAGCTGAATGTAATGTAGAACCTTGATTATAGCAACAAAATGTTTCATAGCAACAAATGGGAAAACTTTGACATATCTTATACCTTAATTACTTTTGCCTATGCATAATTTTGTACATTAGGCATTGGCAATTTAGCAAATAATGGTTAACCGAGGTTTGTATATCTCCCCAAATTGACAGATTTATTGTCATATTTGTTAACTTCACTGGTGTTCTCATCAGAATATTATTTAAGTATTGAGAAATTGTTAAGTTCATGATGGCAAACCCATATTTTCCAAAATTCAAATATTTTTTGTGAATGCTTGAAATTTATCATTGCAACAAATGTTTTCCCTGAAATGACAGGTTCATTTCATTAATTAAAAAAAAAAGTCTGTCAAAGCATGTCTTAATAATTATAGTATGTCTGTCTGTTGTGTTTTCGAGTAAAAATGGTATTCCACTAAAAAGGCAACCAATTGAATGTGCATCTAAAAAACTGCATAAGTGCTTTTACTTGAGATAGCCATCATACTTCAGAATGTAGCTGAAATGTTCTATCTGTATCTCTCATTTTGTCAGATAGACTATTAGAGAAGTATTTATGCAAAGTTGAGTTTAATTAAATTAATAATTTACTGCTTCATCAAGAATACTATTATGTGAAATTCATTTTTTTACTTTTTGAATTATGAGCGCATGGCAGTGAAGAATACAATGACTACTAGACGAATACAACTTAATGCTACTACCTTAATTTATGTTACGGTGACAGCAATTTTAACATTGTTTTTGCACCATCAATGTACATATCAACCCCTGTATGTTGACTGTACCCAGTAAAGAAGGCATATTACATCTTAGTACTAATATGAAATAGTTTTGACTTTATTATGAAATAGTTTTGACTTTATTGATTCCTGAAAGGGTTTTACAGGCTGTTTTTGACACCCCAGACCATACTTTGAGAAAAAATGAGCTAGAGAACAAGGAAGTAGGAGGGAAATGTATCAATGTATCTCAAGCTCCCTAATGTACTGACATGTACTAAGAGAATGAAGGCATCACATCAAACCTATCAAAAGAGAGGGCTATTTATTTGGGTTTCTCAACCATCCGTCCCAATAATTCCCAGATCTTTGTCCCAGGGATAGATATTGTGATCTAGACATCTTTCATTTGGATGGATATTGGAATGTATGTAATGATTGTGAATCTTTGACATTGATTCATGATATATTGGTCTCCTACTGTAGCTGAAGGGAGAAACCATGAGTTCAGAGTTTTCATCAAGTTGTCCAAGCAGAATGTTGACTTCAGCAGATTCAGGTTGTTACCAGCATTTCATCTTTCTTCTGTGTTGTTCTTTTTCTGTCAGCAGATGCAGGGGTCTGTTGCATATTTTTTCTTCTCCAAAAGACTGTTGGATTAGAAGCAGGCAGGCTTCATTATTTACTTATCTATTACTTATAAAATCCTATTTACTTAATTATTTACTTAATCTATTATTTACTTATAAAAATTTTATAGAGACAGAACTATTCTTGTTTATTCAACTATTTTATCTTGCTCAGTGGGATAAAGTTCAGTAACACCCAAAGCTAAAACATTTTTGTGTTCATCAGTTACTGACTGGTACAAAGTTATTACTTTTATGTACTTATCACAGTAGTTTTAGTTCATGATCCATTGACATTTGTTTTTCTTATCCACAGTTGATAAAATCATACACAAACTTGTAAGCACTCTGTTTGATATTGCAAATAAATTTAGGATTTAATTCTATAGGCTAGGGAATGCCTCTTTATCCAAAGTATGATGCTCTTTACTGATATATACCAACCTTTATAAACTCCTAATAACAAGAGGTATTGATTTTTAAAAAGGTTTCAACGTTTATTGTGTTTTATACTTCCATGTGTTCCATTTTTCTCTCATCTACCATTATTTATTGCTCTAGTTGTACTTTATTGATGCCTGTAAACAATGGTAAATTATTTTTGAATCATGGCATTATATAAGAAAATAAATAAACAAACAAATACAGTGAGGTCTAACAATGACTACTCATATGCTAGTCTGTTCAAATTTTCATTTTATCCCAATTTTTCCTTTGATTGCAATTTTTAATGGCACAAAGAGTCTAACTGTGTGTCTCTCATAGTATGTGTCCCTGAAACAGGCAATGGCATTTGGGGAATAATTTATTGACTAGATAATGAAAATGATATAGTACTACAAAGACTCAGGAAAATTAATCCACAGGACACAGAATCCTCCTAATTACTGGTTACATAATAATTTTTTCTTTCATGTGAGAATTAGTAGAGAGCACTAATACATTTAGACAATTGGTCTAAGGAGTACTGGCAGTTTTAATATTGATAGTGATTCAACTTTGAAGCACACATTTTTCTTTCACATTTTTATAAGGTTTTATTTCAGAATAGAGAATATCTTGAGATTTTAAGTTAAGCAGTTATTGCTGTTTGAATCAGTATTTTATCTATTTTTTACAATCAAAACACAAACAGATATTAGATAATAGGCTAATGTATAGTAGAATCATAATTTAATAATCTTTGTTTTCAACTTTTAAAATCAGACCACCTTCAATTTTCTCATTGATTGAAATAAGTAAATGTTATAAATTATATTTAAAAATAAATTTTTACTAACTACCATGATTATATTTTTACTTACTGACATTTGTAAAAGATTTTGCTTAGAAAAAAGTGTGTTTATTTGCTAATATTTAAAACCACTATTCTGAGCTATTGATCGAAAGGGAACCTGAAAAAGAGGTAGCATTGATAGACTGGAATTCTGTGAAAATAAATCTAATTTTAGATAGAGTGTGATGCAGTGACATTAACTTACATTATAGAATTCATTTATAAGTTATAATTATAGATTACCAAGAAAAGAAAATATAGAAAAGGGTTCCAAAGAAGTAAAAATGGAAAAAGAATACAAAGAGCTAAGTTTAAGTCTTGAAGGCATCTCGCAATTAAGAGAACTATCTTATAAAAACTCGTAAAAATACAGAGTTTTGTGAATATATTTGCATTCATGCTATAAAGCAAATGTGGTTGTTCTAGTTATGGCCTGGTTTGAAAGCCCTAGTACAATGTGCCACTGCAGCTTTTTCCATTGAGAAGAGGCTTCTTATTTCTCTACCCCTTTAATATGGACTTGTGTCTTGTAACTACCAATGGGATGAGGCAGAGATAATGCTGTGCAACTTCTGAGCAGGTTGAGAGATTGTGCACTCTCTTGTAATGTAGGCATTTCATGTGAGGAAGTCCAGCGTGATCTAGTCTCCTTGAGGATGAAAGATGTATGGGGAGAGGCCCAGACATTCAGTTGTTACAGCTGAACGTACTCCTGCCAATCTCTTAGCTGGATTAAGAGCACAGGTAAAAACAGCACTGAATAGCTGCTTACACACCAATGCACAATTGACACACTGAGGAAAGGAGGCTCTTTTCATTGTTCAAATTTACATGTGCCATATTTACAACTATGTAGTTTGATGAATAATGCAATATTATGTAAGGTTTTCTAGAGTAGTTTAAATTAGTAGAAATATTAACAATTATTTATTTTTTGTATGCAAAGGCATGTTAAAACATTATCTAGCTAAGTATTAACTAAACTTCTAGAATAATTTAAGGTTGGAGATAAAAGAGTCAATTTAAACAATTTGAGAAAAATTTACTATTGGGGTGGTTTTTGTCATATTTCATCTCTCTATATCTCTGTTTTCCTATTTGGTTAAAAAGAATTTTAAGACACAAATTCCCAAGTTTGTAAGCATATATGTTTGTTATGTGTCTATTTCTATATTTTAATACAATAAATTTCTTGGAATTAATTGCCAGGATTTCATTTCCTTTATTTAACATAATATGTAGCTGACTGTAAATTGTGAGCCGATTACTGAAAATATTGCCCTGAATATTTTAATGGAAAATATTTTAAGGTGATTGAAAGAACTTATGAGAGGTCATTCATTTCAAACTAAGTTATAA